>JAUKPQ010078868.1:0-20663 GCA_032273045.1 Chloridella minuta | reverse complement strand
TAAGTAGAATATGTGGACAACCATATGGTACAGTACAAGTAACTTCAAAATACAAATTGAACGTACCTATTCAGCCTGGTTTAGTTTTACCTAGACACAATCAATTTACAACTAATGAGGATAATCCGAATAACCCGATTTATTTTGAATCATTTATATTTGAGCCGGGAGAGAATTATTCTGGTTATACGACAAACATGCCATCATATTATTCATCTTTGGATTCAACATCTATCGGATTCCAAATTGATCCTAAAGGTTCAGCTACAATCCTTACGAATAATAAAATCGAAATTAACAGTGGATTTGGGGGTTCTTATCTTAAGGCTAATACATCTTTGAATGTTTTTGCTACAGATGTTTATATGAATGTTTCAATACAACCTAAATACATATCTCCAGGATTAGTAGGTCCAAGTCCGTGGTATCAGATAATGGCGAAATATTATGGATTATGTGGAGGTAAAAAGTTTTTAGGTTATTGGAATGATGAATATGTTGAAGGGGGTGCTTACTTTTTTGCATCAATTGGAGGAAGTGTTGAAGATGGAAGGCCGTCACTTAGATATGACAGATTTATGTATTTCTCACCGGCATATTCTACGGGAAACACAATGACAATGGTTGATAAGACAAATAAGATTGTTATGAGAACCGATAGACTTCCAACATCAACCTCAAGAACAGGAAATTTAAATAACACATATTTGTTACATCAGAATACAAATATGAGCTTTTATTTTGTTAGTGATGAAGGAGCCGTTGAGTCATATGAGAATTTATTATCTGATTTTTTAATTAATGGAACTGCAGAAGATTTTGGTAATGAGTTTGAAGATCAATTAACGTCGACTTTTGGTTGTCAGGGATTGGTTCCATATAATTGTTATTCAGGAAGTTCAGAAAACTTTGGTGTTAAACCTACGACAGATAAGTGTTATACTAAAGTAAGTATTAAAGGAGGTTGTTATGTTTTCGTAAAGACTCCAATCTTATCTCTTCCGAAAGATTTTAAACAACTAAGTGAATACAAGGCAAGAACTAGAATTAATTTTGCTGCGTGTAGAAATGTTTTTGGACATTCATTTTCGAATAACTGGATAAATGGAAGTTTATATCATTTTCCATTCAGAAATTTGAGATTTTTCAAGTCGCCACTTGACCCTGTAGATCCAAACGGACCATACAATGAATTTTGTAAAGATACTATTTTATTACACGAGAAAACTAACAATTTCTATTATAGATCGTCTCCGTATAATGGAACTTCTTTTATTGGTAAACAACATTCAACCGCAAGACAAAGAAGAAACGAAAAAGAAATTTTATTTCCAACCACAGTAATGGATATGGGTCCAAGAGACTCCTTTACTCAGGAAGTAAGTTTGAATTCTGATTTTTATGGTTACAATGTGGTTAATATTCCGACAACAACTTTTCAAGATCCTTCTGACCTTTTAAATTTGTTTATAGTGTCGAGACAACTTAACTCAACGTTTTTACAAAAATTAATTGGACTTGGTGATGGATCAGTTAATGCTTTCTTTACTAGACCTAAAGAAAAATTTGATGGGGATTATGCTCAAATGATATCAATTAACTCTGAATTAGGGGTTAAACAATTTAACTTTGAAGCATACACTGCTCAATCTGGTGCTTCAACAAACAACCCATTCTTCCTTGGAGCGGATAGATCTGGAGAACCTGTTATTGGAGTATTCTTTTCATCAGACACACAAACAAGAGATTTAGTATCTCCGAGAAGAATTATAAGAAACGATCAACTTCCATATAATGCTGCGATATATGATTACTTACCTATAAAAACACAACAAATACCGTTTTACAGTTGGACAACAAGAGATAGTAATACTTTGTTTGGTACTCAATATAATGATTGGAGAACATCATCAATCAAATCTAATTTATATCAGAAGTTTAATAGAACTGAAGTAACCTCAAATTACTTTATGGGGGAAAATCCTAAGGCTGAGTTTATGAAAGGGTATATCTATAATAGAAGTAATGTTCTTTATCAACCGGGAACAACTGCAGAGGCGTATCAATTCGAAGGGGATAAAAATACATCAGATTCACCTAGTTATGATCCTGTGAATATAAGTACATATTTTACAGTTGGTTTACCGTATCAATTTTATTTTGGGTTGAGTAAAGGTAAAAGCGCCATGAACAGATTTGTGAAAAAATATGTTAACGAATAATGAACGGAACGACAATTATACCAAGTAATTTAAGATTTAAATCGGCTCCATCGATTGACCAACAGGTACCAGTATCTGTTGATAGTAAATCTAATGAAATAACTGAATATGATAGAATTGCTTCGGTCAATCTTGCGGTTCAATTTGACAAAGAAAGACAAGAGTCTACTACCTTTAGACCGACATTTAAAGTTAGTCCGATTTATAATAATGCGTTTACAGGTACAACAGAATATATTCCATTTCTTAATAATTTATATTATGCGGATGCTGAAAGATCAGTTGTTAGTGGTTTATGGAAAGGATTTCCTCAGTATTATGAGTATGAATTTTATAGGCCAAACATTGCAGACCAACACTTAAGTTATGTTAGTAAAAGTGCGTATACGTATAATTGGTCATACTACTTAACGTATCCGTTTGAAAATAATTATACACAGCCAATGTATTGGACTAATGGGTCTGATGAAATAAATTGGACGGCTAAAGACGGAATTCCTTTTATAGTTAAAAATTTAAAGTTTGACGGCACCAAATATATTTCATGTAAATGTATTTCAGAACATAATTTAGTTGCAGGTGAATATGTTCAACTGAGTTTATCTTACGGAAGTCAAACAGTATTTCAAGTTAATTCATTAGGTGACGGTACCTTTGGCTCGGATTTATATGTGTTTAACATATACAATATTGGATATACAGGTAAAACTTTCACGGATAATAAGATTGGTACATTCAAAAAAATAATTGATGTTACTAATTCAGGTGAAACAATGTCGAGTTATTATGTTAAAATGCATAAAGTACTGACGAACGCTAATGATTTGGTTGTTACGAAGACTGGATTTGAAGAGGTTCCATTTTCTAACAATAAAAAGTTTGAATTCTCATCTTTAACTCCTAATAATATTTCGAGGATATCACAAAAAAATGCATCAACAACTTATACCTTTACAACCAATTATGACCTGAACATCAATAATATATTGGATAATCAAAAAAGACCTTTAAATGAGATATTTTTAACGATTATAAATAAAGGATATTCAGGATACTACAATAAACCTTTCCAAGGAGTTGGAACCAAACAAGGTTGGCAATTTAATATTTTATCATTGAACAATTTATATTGGGCTGACGATAATATTAAATCTAATTCAAATATACCCGTAAGTTCTTATACTCAAACGAGTGGTAGTACTGAGCAATTCTATTACAATTTAGATTTAAAATCCGGTGATACAATGTGTGGAGATTTTTGTGAATGGAATAATTTTACACAAAAAGAAAGAATTATCTCACCTTATTATCAAAAGATAAGATATAATCAAGATATATTTAAAAGTTCAAATAGTCCCACCAATAACCCAAGTGGGTATTATTATCAACCACATATTGGTATGGTAATAAGAGTTTTTTCAAGTTACATTGAAACTGGCCAATTAGTTAATGTGGATAATGTTCCATCTTGGGCATATTACTCAAATAACTATAAACAATTCATGTGGAGAGATCTTTATTCATATGGGTTTGTTGATGAAAACTTGAATGGTGTTGATTATCCATTCTTAAACTTTTCACATTATCCTTACATTAATGGGTTCTTTAGACTTATTCCTGATGGTGACATTGAGGCTGGTGTAGAAGGACCAAAATTTGGTCCATTAAGTGGATTCAGTATAAACACAGGTGCATTAGTAGTTAAACCAATAGTAGATGAGTGTGAGTAAACAAATATTATTTTCAGGGTTCACTAATAATCGAATTAATATACCAATCAATTTAGATTGGGAATATTTGGATGTTGATTCTGAAATAAAAGAATATGAAACCAGTATTCTTAATGAGTTAATAACAACTGATAAAGATTTTGAAGTTGATAGGTTTTTTCATGCGGACTATGATAACAAATCTGAAATTAATTATGAGTTTTATTTTTATGAGGGAGCTTCGTTATCTAACGCATCAAATTGGAAAATAGATTATAGAGCGGAAGGATTTACAACACAAGAAGTATATTATTATGCCAACTCTTTCAGAAATTCGTTTTTCAAATTGGATTTCTACGATAGTCCTATTGAGTCACAACAAGAAAATTACATAACAGTTATATTACCAACTCAACAAGGATTAAGAATGGCGACAAAAATGCAGAACACAGATGTTCAAATTAGAAAGCCACAATTCCTTCTTGATTATGTTGGAGATAAAGAAGGGTTTTTTATTTATTGGTTAAAGAAAAGAAACTTTTTGGATATCAGTACCTTCTATATGACAGCCAAATTCTTTGATGGAAAAACAGGACAATTTGTTAGAATGATGAATCGACCACAATCGACAATACAAGGTAACAAATTTATCTTTTCAAGTTCAGAGTATTTCTATTATAGGGTTGATATGGATTATTTAACACATTCATACAAAGTATATGATATAATTAATCCTACAGATAGAGTCGGGGGAACAGTCCCCATAAAATGGTACGAATACGTTAACCCATAATGGCAGCAGATTATTCATATAAGATATCTCCCGAAGTAATACAAGGAGACCTATTTACGGTTTATTATTCAGGAACGCCAGTCGGTGTTTATTCTGCGATGACTCAAGTTTTGTCGGGAAACACTGGAGGAACATCTCTTTTAACTGGATTAACGATTCCAATACTAATCACCGAGTCAGCTTTGGATTGTGGATACTACTCACCTTTTGATGGGGCGATCATACAAAAAGATGTTGTAACTAATTTTATATTCTCAGCAAGTACTGCCGACACCTATACCTATTACGTTTATAATACTTCTGATGAGTTCAAGAAATTCCTTGAACTATCCACATATACTATTGATTGGGGGGATGGATCACCAGTTAACTCCTTTAATCAGTTAGCGCCAGCATCAATATCACATAGATACCCTGTGACAATAAGTGCTTACACAATTACATTAACACAAACAAATCCTTGGGGTACAAACAAAGTTCAAAAAGAAGTTGTTACACCTTATGCGTTGGCGACAATAACTAACCCTAATGGAACTGCATTTTTCACTCCTAATACAGGTAGTTGGTCTGCGACGCCAATAAATTATGATTTCATCTTTTCGGGAGATGCGGAAAATAATGTTCAAGACCAAATATCATCAGGTTATGTAACAGTACCTTATACTGTGTCGGGAACGACTCAATCGAGATTGAATGAGTTGGCTCAGTATGGACCACAAAAGTTCATTGTTGGAGCTCCTGTTATTAAAAATAATGAAGTGTTTGGGGTTATTAATAACATATCACCAATATACACGGCATATACTATTTCAAACATGGACTATTATGACTACAATAATGGAGAGACACTTTATTTTGTTGGTAGTTCTGGATTTACTGAAAACAACACAACTGCAGTTCCGATCACTAAAAATTCTGCATTACAGAAAAGTGTTTTTCAGGCTGAAATTGTAACAAATTTATACATCGAGAGAGGTAAAAATTCTGCGTATGAAAGAATTCAAAGATTGGGAGAGGTGGATAATGTGGGAGACTTAATAAATTATGGTTACGGATTTTTTAATGTTGAAACCAAATAAAGAGATAAACTATTTATAGAAAATAAATTAACACATGGCTATAGCATCATACGGTACAATCAGACCAGCTGACGTTTCACCTGACGATATGGAGATCATATTGAACTACACTCCGTCAAGAGACGTTACGAACAATTTTGTACTTAGAAAATTGGACGCTAAAACATTACTAAGACCATATTTCAGTAATCAAGAAATTGGAGGGTCACCCGTTGAAATTTTAGGTGGGTTATACAACCTTACATTGCCGGCAACCGAGTTTAATGCTCTTGGGATTTACACAATGTTGATTAGACCTGCACAAATCAGAACAGCAATCATTGATTGTGGTGTTTTAAGTGCATTACCTAACGTAAGAGGAATAATATTAGATTTAACATTAATCCCCCAAGAATATCGAAATAAATTCACGCCACAAGGATTAGTTGGATTCAGGATAGAATATTTGAATACTGATGGAACTAAAATTCCAAACTTTTTCAGAATTGTAACATCAAATTTTTATTGTGAACCCGTGGTTACAAACCAAGTTAACACTCAACAAAAATCTATTCGATATAGATATGTTGATAGTAATTCAAACCTAATGTTTTTAACATTATCACCATCATCTTCACCGACAACTAAACCAAATGCAACACCATATATTGGTCAACCAGACCAAGATATTATCTTATCAAACACTTTCTTCAATCCGTTAACGATTGATATTGAAATGGTTGAATATGATGTATCATCACTTGCGATAGCTCTTTACGGTAATCAGACTAAGTCTATTGATGACGGTATCTACACTATCTACGACTCCAATAATAACATATACAGACAGTACAACCTGTTTGAAATTAGAGATCAGTTTAATGACCTTCTGTATGAAGTTAGGCAGAATAGAGGTGATAATATCGATTTCAGTAAAAACTTTAACACGATTATTAGCTAATGGCACAAACACAAAAATATTTCTACCCACCAAGACCAGGATCTGGAGCTAATACCTTTTCAGATAACATAGTAGGTTTACAACTTACTGATGGAGGGGGTCTTACGCAGGGTAATTTTGAGTTTACAACAGCTGTAACCGAAAAGGTTAACAGAAATTTTAACATTGGTGCATTCTCTGCACCAATAAGTTTGGAGGATATGGATGTTGACCAAATTGCTCAAAGTAGAATTATTTTTGCAAAAGAATTTAGAGTTTATCCAAATTTGGATTTGAGTGAAGTTAGTAACTTCTCAATGTATGGATCACTTACCAAAAGATTAGAAGTTTCGATAACAAGAATAATTAATCAATTTCCTGCAGCAATAGATGTTAGATATGTAAACTTACAATCTACAACAGGATTTACGGCTGAGAATATTTTTTATGATAGTATTAACAATGAAACGTATTTTACTGTTAATGTTGAGAGATTAGTAAACCCCTTCGATATTGATTATTCAATATCTGCAGCAACAAACATAGTTGCTAGAGAAATTATTACATCTCCGTTGAGAAATATGAACCAAACTTATTTGGATTATTGTATTGCGGTTTTAGATGCGAATAACGAACCTGACATTTATAAAGTTAACTCGTTTACACCTTCTGAAAGTTTATCGTCAGGACAAATAGAATTTTATGTCTCAGGTGCACCATTTGGAATAACTGCCAGTACTGTTTTAAGTAACTATCAAATTAGACCTAACGATTTAGTTGTTGATCAAGTTTTTGCGGAAGTGTTTGATGAGGTTGAGAAATTTTTATTGAATAGATTGGTTGAACCACCATATACTGCCGTTTTCCAAATACCTTCTGAAACTGAAAATGGTCAATTCACTACCAGTATAAGTACTGCTACATGGCCTTTAGATGGTCCTTGGAATTTGGATATCAGAACTCCGTCATTCGACTTATATCTTGAACAAATTAATAAGATTGCCATTGATTTTGACATATACAAAACAGATTTATTATCAAGATTTTTAACCCAAGAGTCGTTTAAAGAATTTGATACGAGAGATAGAAAAGTTGAGAAGATATTACAAATTTATGGTAGAAGTTTCGATGAGATAAAGAAGTTTATTGATGGTATGGCAAACATGACATCAGTAAATTATAATATAGGTAATAATGATATCCCCTCATTATTATTAAAGAACTTAGCCGATACATTAGGGTGGGAACCAAACATATCACCAATTACAAATGAAAACTTTTTGGATTCAATTTTTGGTGATACAAACGCACCAACCTTTCCGGGTTATGCGAGAGGACTAACGCCAACCGAATTAAATTATCAATATTATAGAAACTTAATATTAAATGCGGGATATCTTTTCAGATCAAAGGGTACAAGAAGATCCGTTGAGTTTTTGTTAAGATTGGTTGGAGCTCCTGATTCAGTTATTGAGTTTAATGAGAATATCTATCTTGCGGATCAGAAGATTAATATGGTGCAGTTCACAACGCAATTTGCTAAAATCTCTGGTGGAACTTATGCTGATGATGTACCGGGATTATCTCCAACAAATGTTTATAGAATACAAGGTCAAACTTTTACAGGATTTACGTCAACAACATTTTATGAAAACGTTACTTTAGAAGAGGCGGATTATCCTGTTGATATTGAAGGATATCCAAAGGCTCCAATACCAACTGAAGACTTCTTTTTCCAAAAAGGTGCTGGATGGTATCAACAAACGCCACAACATAGAAGTCCTGCATTACCTGTTAATATTGCGACTTTTACAGGATCTAACCCTGATGTTCAAACAAATTTAGAACCTTTCACATATGGTCAAATTTATCTCGAAAGATTTAGAGACTTCCCATATATGACTGAGGGATTCAAATTACAAAAAACAATAGATAATAAAAAATCTTGGGTTTCCAATGACGAAGATTTAAGAATTGCCACAGATGCGGGATATGAATCGTATTATTATTTAGATAGTGAAAAATTGGTATTGAACGTTAAAAACGTGGATTTATTCCTTAATCCTGGCCAAGGATTAACATATGATGTTTGGTATCAATCAAGAAGTTACGACTACCCAATACCTGAAACAGGAATGACTAGCCCATATCCAACGATAGGAGGAGTAGACTGGACATTTATTAATCCCGAACCAAAGAAGAAAACCTTCTTCGAATTCGCCCAAACATTTTGGCAAAATACGATTAATGTAAGAAACAGAATGTATATCACAGACGGACATACCGGAGGATATCCAACTCTTTCATCGATATTTTGGAAATATCTCGAACAAGAACAAACAATTGGAATACCAAACAACCAATACACTTATCAAAAGTTAATTGATTATGTGGAAGGACTTGGTCCTTATTGGATGAAGTTAGTAGAACAAATGATTCCGGCCACAACAATATGGAATTCAGGTACAAGATTTGAAAATTCTATTTTCCAAAAACAAAAGTTTGTTTACAGAAGACAAAGAGGTTGTCAGTTTGTACCTGTACCTGCAGATGCATGTTATATTATCGGAAATGTATTCAATTATGATTGTTCAACAGAATTTGTTGAATTTGCGGTGTTCCCTTGGTTAAATGGTGACTCAACGGTTTCCAACTTTAATGGAATTCTTTCTAATAGATTACAAAATTTCTTAAGTGAAAGTGGACTTACTTTAAATGATTGTATTACAAGTACATTACAAACACAATGGGTTGTTGAAATGAAATTAGGTGATGAGTATTTAATTTATGAACCATTCTATACTGGTAATGGACTAAATGACGTACCGTCAAGAAGTATGTGGAAAAATGCAGTTGGGGAGTATTTGGATAATCTATATGATTATGGGTTGAATTACTTCGTGAACGGTAATATATTGAATGTAACGAATATGGATTGTGTACCAAAGAATTTGAATAGTACCCTGAGCTTAAATGTGGGGATAAACATTAGTATAAGTTGCGATAGTGGCATCATTTAATTATAACATTAATTTAACAGGAGACTGTCAGAACAATGGTTCTGGAGCGATCCAAGTTGGATTTTCTGGTGGAACTCCACCATATACAATTGCGTGGGCTCAGCCTATAGGTGTAACAGATGTATTAATTTATGACTTCAATCCACTTACTCCAACAACTACTTATGAAACTTATTCGTTTGTTGATGGACTCTCTGCCGCAACGTATTCTTTTAGGGTTAATGACTCAACGGTACCAACTAACTTAGAATATGACGTTAACGTTCCTGTATCTTCAGGTAACTGTACTAGTATTCTTGATGTATCTGCAACAACTTGTAATACAGATAGTGGTAGTGTTACTGCCGATGCAAGTAGTGATTTTAGTGAAACAGGTTATTTTTTATACACGTCAAATAATGAATTATTACAATCTGGTTTGACGGGGTTAGGTTTATTTACCTTCCAAAATCTTTCTGCCGGTACATATTTTGTAACTAGTGTTGATTATGGTGGATGTTCAGGAACAAGCTCTACTTTTATCGTAAACAACTCAGTTGTAGTTGATTTTGGATTTTATCCTGTCAATGATACCCAATGTGGACAAGCCTCAGGAAAAATTATTGTTACTGGCCAGACTGGTATTCAGCCATTTACGTATCAATGGAATGATGGATCTACAGGTAGTACGTTATCAGGTCTAACTGCCGGAACCTATTCAGTTAAAGTAACCGATGCGACCGGATGTTATACAATTAAAGAACAAACAATTGGTCAAATAGACCCTGTTGGGTTAGGTGCATTTACAATTGACACTATTCCGACTTGTTTAAATACGGACGGAGTCTTGACAATGACAATCACAGGAGGAACTGGTCCATACTATTATTCGGCCTCGACAGGAGCAATTGACGTTAGTTATTCTCAAAGTTTTACTTTGAATGGAATACCTGCCGGATCTTATAATTTCTCTGTAACGGATGCCGCTCTATGTAAATTTACTACGGGTATCGATGTTGCAACTGAAAATGGGATTTCAGACATCATTTTGGAGGTCAATCCTTCTTTCTGTAGTAATGCTGACGGATCGATATTGGTGACCGCCTTGGGAGGGACATCACCATTTACGTATACTTTAATTTATCCTGACGGATCGACATATTCAATAACTTCAAATGCTGCTTCATATACCTTCTCTGAATTAACAGGCGGAACGTATACTGTAATATTAGAAGATGCCTCAGGATGTTACTTTTTAAGTGAAAGTGCAATACTTTCACAAAATACTTTTACAATAACCGCATCAACAACAGGTACAACATGCGCTGCTAATAATGGAACCATTGTTGTTGAAAAATCAGTGGGTGGAACTTCACCGTTTGATTATTCTTTAGACGGAATTCAGAATGTAATTGATACAACTGCAAGTGCGGTCACGTTTTCTAACGTAAGTGCAGGTCAGCATACGATATCTGTTACCGACGCTTCAGGATGTACCCAAACACAACAAGTTACCATAACACCAAGTACACCATTGGTATACAATTTATACTCGACTTCGTGTGGACAAGGATCTGACGGAACAATAACAGCATTTATATCTGATGGAATTCCTCCATTTACATATGATTGGTCAGATAATGTTGATTCAAACCCACAACAAATCAAAGTTACGGGTTTAACTGCCGGTACTTACTCTTTAACTGTTTTAGATTCAAGCGGATGTTCTCAAACAAGAACAACAATTATTGACTGTGATAAAACATATGTGTCGTATCAATCTTATGTAATGGGAGCTGAACAATTTAATTTAGTGTCTCCAACAAAGAGAGGAATTTTACAAATGTTAAATGAAGGATTTGATGACTTAACCACAGGAAATACAAATTGTGATCTTGTTACTACAGAATTTTATGCGAAAGTACAAGTTCAACCAATTGGAGTTGTTTTAGAACAATTATTTTTCACAGGAACAAGTTTAATTCAACCACCATCCGATAGTTTGTGGTATTCTACAATAGAATCTATGTTAGAAAGTATCTATGGAATAGGAAATGTAACTGTAAATCAGTTAACAAATGAAATAACCATAGAAACAGATAGAAGTGAAACATCACTTAATGGTCAAGAAGTAATTATCGAACTAATTATAGTATACGATATTATGTGTTTGACATGACAAGAATAGAAATTTCAGCAGTTACGGGGGGAACATATCCCATTAATGTTTATGTCTCTGATTATTACGGTAATTACGAGACATTAATCTATACTATTACTTCAGGTAATACGATACCTCCTGCAACAGGTGCTACATTATCTTCAACTTTTGCAACCGCTCCCGCAATCTTACTTAAAATGGTGGATGCGAATGGTTGTGAAAAAATTGAATTGTTAGAGTGTAGATTTGGATGTTCTTTCTTAATAACAATACAAGAAGGTTCTTGTGTGACGGATATTACCATCCAAAGCTCAAGTTGTGACGTTGGAGGATTAGCGATTGTTGAGGCAAGTTGTGTAACAACATTAGCGGTTACAGACCCAACATGTAACTATAATTTGATAACAACATAAAAATTTTGAACTATCGTAAAATAAATCGGTAAAAAAAGGTATTTATTAAAAAAATCTTGAATGGCCCTTTACTCTATATTCGTTGTTAATACTGCACCTGGTTGTGACAATATAATTGAACAACAGCTTACTGTCTCAGGATGTACAAATTACATCATTCGTTTAGCCTCAAACTCAAACGCATTAGGACCATTTGATATCTATCTAGACTCAATTTTACCTGCAAATATTTTATACTCGGCTGTTACGAGATATGATATGTTTAATGGAGTTGTTGTTGAATTCGAATGTACTTTAACACCAACACCTTCTAATACTGCAACACCTACACCAACAGTTACAACAGGATTAACACCAACACCTACTGAAACACCAAGTGCAACACCAACTCAGACACCTTCAATTTCAGCAACCGCCTCGGAAACACCAACGTCAACACCAACTCCAACACAAACACCGACTCAAACTCAGACTCAAACTCAAACACCTTCTAATACGGCGACAGGAACTCCGGCAGTTTCACCAACTCCAACAGAAACACCTACTCAAACTCAAACTCAGACACCTACGACTACAACTACTCTAACTGCAACACCAACTGAGACCGCAACTCAAACACCTACTCAAACACCTACTCAAACTCAAACTCAGACACCTACAACGACAACTACTCTAACTGCAACACCAACTGCAACACCAACTGAGACCGCAACTCAAACACCTACTCAAACTCAAACTCAGACACCTACAACTACAACAACATTGACTGCAACAGAAACTCAAACGCCAACACCTACTCAAACACCAACTCAGACTACAACTCAAACACAAACTCCAACAACTACAACAACATTAACTGCAACAGAAACTCCAACTCCAACACCAACTCAAACACAAACTCAAACACAAACTCAAACACCAACTCAAACACAAACTCCAACAACTACAACAACATTAACCGCGACTGAAACTCCAACACCAACACCAACTCAGACTACAACTCAAACTCAAACTCAAACTCCAACTCCAACAACTACAACAACATTAACTGCAACAGAAACTCCAACTCCAACTGAAACACCTACTCAGACTCAAACTCCGACAACAACTACGACTTTAACTGCTACTCCAACTGAAACACCTACTCAGACTCAAACAATGACTCCAAGTCAAACTGAAACACCAACACCTACATTGACTCCTACTCAGACTCAAACAATGACTCCAAGTCAAACTGAAACACCAACACCTTCAGTAACACCAACGTTGACACAGACACCAACAGCGAGTGAAACGCCAACACAAACGCCAACACCTACACCAACAAGACCTGCATTAAATGCTTACATATTCATTGATACAAATGGTACACAATCTAGAGCTAATTTAGCTGCTTGGATGACATCTCAAGGAAGTGCGTTTAGAGGATTTACTCAAGTTGGATCACCATCAACAGTTCAGGCAACATTTGATGCACAAATGAATGCGTTTTTATCTTATTCAGGATGGAATGGTAATATAACAACAGGAGGAGAACCGGCAATTATAACGGCACCAATATCACCAACAAGTGGTGGAGTTGATGCGTATGGTAATTCTATTAATGCATATAAATTCCAAACTGTTCAAATACCTGTCGGAGCGTTTACTGCTACAACAGGTAACTGGGTTATAGTGTTTGCTTCAACAGGAGCAACGAACGGACAAATATATTCAACAATTAATAATGGTACTGCAGCTGGATCGATGACACCAAAAACAATGAGTACAACTTATAATGGTTCAGCACCTAACAATTTGATAATAAACTATTCTGGAAGTACAAATATACCTCCAGGAGTGTATAGAATGTATAGTACATTCACTAACACAGACTTCAGGCTATCAACAGGTTCATTACCGAATTATTTCCAAGGAGGTACATTAATATAGTGATATTTATAAATAAAAAATAATAGAAATAAAAATAATAGAAAATGAGTTTTGAATATAAAAATCCCACATCTGGAGCGATAATTGAAGGTCCTATTTCAGTGAGTCGAGATAACGACACTGGCGTAATGTTTAGTGTAAACAGTATTGGTGGATATCAAGAAGTATGGAGTCTTGACAATTTAAATTGGACAATACCGCAAGATATCTATGATAATGGAGGGTCAGTATACTATTCAGGAAACGTAATACCTATTAGTTTTATTTGTGGTGGATATGCTTCACCACCTCCGGTTATTAATCAGTTAAACATTAATAATGATGGAATTTCTTCAGGTAGAAGAAGATTGGGAATGTTGGTTTATGTTCAAGAAGTTCAAACAACGTATCAATATACAATTCCAAACTATTCAAGTTTATGGAACATAGCTGTCGCTGATGGAGATATTACTGATTTAGGAACAGGATATCAATTATTGAATATTGGCGCAGGTGGACAAGCCCTTATGAATGCTTGGACAGGATCAACAATTGAAGGTGTTAGTGGTGTTACAAGAGAAAATGCTAGATGGAGAATTGCCAGTTTAAATAATACATCAATTACTGGTGGTACGTATTTTTCAGCAACAACAACATTAGACTTATTTGATAGTGAAGGTGGTACGGTTACAATTACAGGATTTACAGGAACAGTAACGGGAGGAACATATAATAGTGGAACTTCAACGTTAACTTTAAATAATAGTGATGGTAGTGTAGTATCAATTACAGGTATTACTTCAGGATCAGGATCTGCCTTATCTGTTGGAGATGGTACAACAACAGTAAATCCTGTTTCAGGGATTACTTTCAGTGGAGCAACGGTTGTAGATGATGGAGATGGAAATATTACGGTAACCGTAAACGCTGGTACTAATGGATCTTCAGGAACAAGCGGATCAAATGGTACGGACGGTTCATCAGGAACTAGTGGTTCTAACGGAACAGATGGTTCTTCAGGAACAAGTGGTAGTTCAGGTGTAGACGGTTCTTCAGGAACTAGTGGTTCTAACGGAACAGATGGTAGCTCAGGAACTAGTGGATCTAATGGAACAGATGGTAGCTCAGGAACTTCAGGAACAAGTGGAATAGATGGTTCTTCAGGAACTAGTGGAAGTAATGGAACAGACGGTTCATCAGGAACTAGTGGTATATCAGGTGTTGATGGTACAGATGGAACAAGCGGTTCTTCAGGAACTAACGGAACTAATGGAACAGATGGTTCAAGTGGATCTTCAGGAACAAGTGGTAGTTCAGGTGTAGACGGTTCTTCAGGAACAAGCGGATCAAATGGTACGGACGGTTCTTCAGGAACTTCTGGATCAAGCGGTTCTTCAGGAACTAACGGAAGTAATGGAACAGATGGTTCTTCAGGAACTAGCGGATCTAGCGGAACAGATGGTTCATCAGGAACTAGCGGATCTAACGGAACAGATGGTTCATCAGGAACTAGCGGAAGTAATGGTACAGACGGATCTTCAGGAACAAGTGGAATAGATGGTTCATCAGGAACTAGCGGATCTAACGGAACAGATGGTTCATCAGGAACTAGCGGATCTAACGGAACAGATGGTTCTTCAGGAACTTCAGGTTCTAATGGTACAGATGGTTCATCAGGAACTAGTGGTTCTAACGGTACAGATGGTTCTTCAGGAACAAGTGGAATAGATGGTTCTTCAGGAACTTCAGGTTCAAACGGAACAGATGGTTCATCAGGAACTAGCGGAAGTAGTGGAACAGATGGTTCATCAGGAACTAGTGGAAGTAATGGTACAGACGGTTCTTCAGGAACTAGTGGTAGCTCAGGTACAGATGGTTCATCAGGAACTAGCGGAAGTAATGGTACAGACGGATCTTCAGGAACAAGTGGAATAGATGGTTCTTCAGGAACTAGTGGAATAGATGGTTCTTCAGGAACTAGTGGAAGTAATGGAACAGATGGTTCATCAGGAACTTCAGGTTCTAATGGTACAGATGGTTCATCAGGAACTAGTGGTTCTAACGGAACAGATGGTAGCTCAGGAACAAGTGGTTCTAACGGAACAGATGGTAGCTCAGGAACAAGTGGAATAGATGGTTCTTCAGGAACTAGTGGTGTAGACGGATCAAGTGGGACCTCAGGATCTTCAGGAACAAGTGGAGCATCAGGGTTAGGGTTTAGTGCTCAAACTGTCGGTCAAACTTTCGTAACTGATTGTTCTATAGTTGGTACAAATATTAATTTTTATGTTGCAGACCCTGGAGCATTTGCTATAGGTAACTTTATCAATATTGTTGACCAAACAAGTGGTAGTACATTCTACTATACAGGTAGAATAACTCTAATTCAATTCGCAGGTGGATTTGGTTGGGCTATTCATATGCAGGTATTAGGTTGTGGTGGAACACCAATTTCATCACCATCAAGTAGTTGGTTAATGGAATTAACAGGTTCAATGGGCGCAAATGGTTCTTCAGGGACTAGCGGTTCTAACGGAACAGATGGTTCGTCAGGAACTAGTGGAAGTAATGGTACAGATGGTTCATCAGGAACTAGTGGAAGTAATGGTACAGATGGTTCATCAGGAACTAGTGGAAGTAATGGTACAGACGGATCTTCAGGAACAAGTGGTATAGATGGTAGTTCAGGAACTTCAGGTTCAAACGGAACAGATGGTAGTTCAGGAACTAGCGGAAGTAACGGAACAGATGGTTCATCAGGAACTTCAGGTTCTAGTGGTACAGATGGTTCTTCAGGAACAAGTGGTAGCTCAGGTACAGATGGTTCTTCAGGAACTTCTGGATCTAATGGAACAGATGGTTCATCAGGAACTAGCGGAATAGACGGTTCTTCAGGAACATCTGGATCAAGCGGAACAGATGGTTCAAGTGGAACAGACGGATCTTCAGGAACAAGTGGTTCTAACGGAACAGATGGTTCTTCAGGTACTAGTGGTACTTCAGGTGTGAGTGGTATAGATGGAACAAGTGGTACAAATGGCTCATCAGGAACTAGCGGTATAGATGGAAGTTCTGGAACTTCAGGTTCAAGTGGAACAGATGGTTCTTCAGGAACTAGTGGAAGTAGTGGAACAAATGGTTCTTCAGGAACTAGTGGAAGTAGTGGAACAGATGGTTCTTCAGGGACTAGCGGTTCTAACGGAACAGATGGTTCGTCAGGAACTAGTGGAATAGATGGTTCTTCAGGGACTAGCGGATCTAATGGAACAGATGGTTCTTCAGGTACTTCTGGATCAAGTGGTACCGATGGTTCATCAGGAACTAGCGGAAGTAATGGTACCGATGGTTCATCAGGAACTAGCGGAAGTAATGGTACAGACGGTTCTTCAGGAACAAGTGGAAGTAGTGGAACAGATGGTTCTTCAGGAACTAGTGGAAGTAATGGTACAGATGGTTCTTCAGGAACTAGCGGAAGTAATGGTACAGACGGTTCTTCAGGAACAAGTGGATCTAATGGAACAGACGGTTCTTCAGGAACTAGCGGAATAGACGGTTCTTCAGGAACTTCAGGTTCAAGTGGAACAGATGGTTCTTCAGGAACTAGTGGAAGTAGTGGAACAGACGGTTCATCAGGTACTTCTGGATCTAGCGGAACAGATGGTTCTTCAGGAACTAGTGGAAGTAATGGAACAGATGGTTCATCAGGAACTAGTGGTTCTAACGGAACAGATGGTTCATCAGGTACTTCTGGTTCTAGCGGAACAGATGGTTCTTCAGGAACTAGTGGTTCTAACGGAACAGATGGTTCTTCAGGAACTAGTGGTTCTAACGGAACAGACGGTTCATCAGGTACTTCTGGATCTAGCGGAACAGATGGTTCATCAGGTACTAGCGGAATAGATGGTTCAAGTGGTACTTCAGGTATTGATGGTAGTTCAGGAACAAGTGGAACTTCAGGTATAAGTGGTGTTAATGGAACTTCAGGTTCATCAGGAACTTCAGGTTCTTCAGGAACTAGCGGATCAAATGGTACGGACGGTTCATCAGGAACTAGCGGATCAAATGGTACGGACGGTTCATCAGGAACTAGTGGTTCTAACGGAACAGACGGTTCATCAGGAACTTCTGGATCTAGCGGAACAGATGGATCATCAGGAACTTCTGGATCTAGCGGAACAGATGGATCATCAGGAACTTCTGGATCTAACGGAACTGATGGTAGTTCAGGAACAAGTGGATCTTCAGGAACAAGTGGATCTAATGGAACAGACGGTTCATCAGGAACATCAGGTTCTAGTGGCACAGACGGTTCATCAGGAACATCAGGTTCTAGTGGTACAGACGGTTCTTCAGGAACAAGTGGATCTAATGGAACAGATGGTTCATCAGGAACTTCTGGATCTAGCGGTACAGATGGTTCATCAGGAACTAGTGGTTCTAACGGAACAGACGGATCTTCAGGAACAAGTGGAAGTAATGGTACAGACGGATCTTCAGGAACAAGTGGAAGTAACGGAACAGATGGTTCATCAGGAACAAGTGGAAGTAACGGAACAGATGGTTCTTCAGGAACTTCTGGATCTAGCGGAACAGATGGTTCTTCAGGAACTAGCGGATCTAACGGAACAGATGGTTCATCAGGAACTTCTGGATCTTCTGGAACTAGCGGATCTAACGGAACAGATGGTTCTTCAGGAACTTCTGGTTCATCAGGAACTAGCGGTTCTAACGGAACAGATGGTTCATCAGGAACTTCAGGTTCATCAGGAACTTCAGGTTCTTCAGGGACTTCAGGATCATCAGGGACTTCAGGATCATCAGGATCAAGTGGTACTTCAGGATCAGCGACAATTAATAATAATGTAAACAATTATTTATTAACAGCGACCGGCACAAGTGGACTGATTGAGGGAGAAGAGAATTTACAGTTCAACGGAACTCACATGAGTTTAACGGGAAATACTATTCAAATCGGAGACGAATTCATAAGTTCAGACTCAGGATCATCAATTGGTACGGGTACATCGACAATATCTTCAATACCGGTTACTTCAGGAAACTCAGCAGTTTATGATTATTATGTTTCTGATGGTACAAATAGAAGAGCTGGTACAGTTATTGCAGTTTGGGACGGAACTTTATCAGTATTTACTGAATATTCAACTCCAGATCTGAATGGATCGACTACAGGAATTTCTTTTTCAACGACAATAAGTGGTGGAAATATATTACTTCAGGTTGTTGTTACCGCAGGAACATGGACAGTTAAAGTAGGAAGTAGAGTTATTTTCTAAAAAAAATAAAATAAATAAAAAGCCATTCAGAACATTTGAATGGCTTTTTTTATGCTCACAACAATAATAACAATTATTTCAATATTTATAGATTAATAAACATAAAAGAATTTTTCTTTTGGAAAGTGAAAAAAGAAAACTATGGCAGGTAATAATGAATTCGTAGCCCGTAAAGGTCTGATTGTATACGGAGTTAACTCAGGTAGTACATCAGATCAAGTTGTTGTTTTAAATACAGCAACTAATAAATTAGAAACAAGAACAAACGCTGGAACAAGTGGGACTTCAGGTTCTTCAGGAACATCAGGTAGTTCAGGTTCAAGTGGAACATCAGGAACAAATGGTTCTTCAGGAACTAGTGGTAGTTCAGGTACTGATGGTTCTTCAGGAACTAGCGGATCAAATGGTACCGACGGTTCATCAGGAACATCTGGATCAAGTGGATCTTCAGGGACATCTGGTTCAAGTGGATCTTCAGGAACAAGCGGCTCTAACGGAACAGATGGTTCATCAGGAACATCTGGATCAAGCGGTTCATCAGGAACTAGCGGATCAAATGGTACCGACGGTTCTTCAGGAACAAGTGGTTCTTCAGGAACAAGTGGTTCTAACGGAACAGATGGTTCATCAGGAACCTCTGGATCAAGTGGTTCTTCAGGAACTAGTGGTTCAAGTGGTTCTTCAGGAACTAGCGGATCAAATGGTACCGACGGTTCTTCAGGAACAAGCGGTAGTTCAGGAACCAGTGGTTCAAGTGGTTCTTCAGGAACTAGTGGTTCAAGTGGTTCTTCAGGAACTAGTGGCAGTAATGGAACAGACGGAACATCAGGTACTAATGGTTCATCAGGAACTAGTGGTTCATCAGGAACAAGTGGTAGTTCAGGATCATCAGGAACTAGTGGAAGTTCAGGTTCATCTGGAACAAGTGGTTCTTCAGGAACTAGTGGTAGTAATGGAACAGACGGAACATCAGGTACTAATGGTTCTTCAGGAACATCAGGATCTTCAGGTACAAGTGGAAGTTCAGGCTCATCAGGAACAAGCGGATCTTCAGGCTCATCAGGAACAAGCGGATCTTCAGGTTCATCAGGAACTAGTGGTAGTAATGGAACAGACGGAACATCAGGTACTAATGGTTCTTCAGGAACATCAGGATCTTCAGG